>OZ026529.1:48841028-48851028 GCA_964019695.1 Loripinus fragilis
CCTCGAGGTTATAAAACTTGAGTACAATCTCAGACTAAAATAAAGCACAAAAATTGGCTGCTTGCGGACACGTGTCCGCAAGCATCCAATTATTGTGCTTTATTTTGAGTCTGAGAATGAACTAAAATTTTATAACCTTGAGGTCAGGGATCCAGTATTTTAAGACACTTGTGAATTTTCAGGGGGCTTACCTCCTGCCCCCTCTTGATACGCCCATGAAACGAGTGTGCCTGCAATCATTTGGAAGCATCAGTATCGGATTAATTGGGTCTCACCATGAGAGGTATTGGAAAGAGCCCCATTTCTCTAGCTTAAGCAGGTATTCTACTAAGTATTTTGGCTTAATAGCGCCAAAGGACCAGATAGTAAAAAAAAATATATCAATAACTATATATCGATGTATGTTAAGTACGTATGATTAGAAAATGAGAGGGTATCGGTGCCTTCAATTCCCTTGTCGACTCGCATATTTACTCTTTTAAGTATTTACGCAGGTATATTGAGATAAAGAAAATGCTTTATTTTCTTACGGATATATATTTCACTTTGGTCAAGTGATTGAGCAAACACTCAAAAGGACAAACAAATAACAATTAAAACCGAGTTTCTTTGATATACCGCTTGCTTCGCTAGTTCAGGTTAACGACTGCAGGTCACATTTGTTAGACATCCATTTAACAATGCTGTATATTTGCGTAAGAATAAAATATTTTTGCACGACCCACTATAAGTGGGTGCACTAATGACCTTCTTCGTCAAATAACCCGCCTATCATTGTTATGCTAGGTTTACACTATGTTCCCGGCAGCCACGGCAGTCACGGTAGCCAGAAACGTAGCTCGCCGTGGTGTTAAAGTCATTTTTGTCTTTGTGTGTCTCGCTACGTTTTCTCACGGTCTGTCAAGGTCTGCCGTGACAGAGGCTCGCCGGCGTGCTACGGTCTGTCACGGATGGTTCTACGTTTCCTCCCGGCCTGCCACGTTCTGTTGAGGCCTCTCACGCTTTGTTACGATGCAATCAAGTTCTGCTACATCTATCAAGTTCTGTCAAGGTTTTCTACGATGAAACGTGGGCGATGAATGGTGTTTGAGCCCCAATATGCCCACGGTACAAAGAGGAGGTCCACAAAGCTGCTGCAATCTATGCACCCTTGATCAAAAACATCAATACATGTAATGGCAATGAAGAAGCCGATTTCGTATTTATATAATTGCTAGGAGCGTACATCTAGTCTTTGTGGCAGCAAGGAGGCCACAAGCAGCTGTATAGAAGAATGATAGTCTAGCAGGAAGGTTAAAGACGGATGCAAAGTGCGGGCATGGTTTTCGGAAGAACGAATGCAACAATTGGGATATTTCTCACTTTTTATAGCAAGAAAGCTTCGCACCGAAGATGTTAACGCATTTCAGGCCTCCAAAGCTCTTCGAAACTGTTCGATGAGAGTATTGAAACAATAACACCAGCCATTGGTATCAGCATTAACCCTTTATACTCTAGTGACTCATTTATGAGTATTTCTTAAAAAACACAGAAGATTCTAATGGAATGGCACACAATGCAGCATTTTATCAATGTCTACACTGACTGATCTTCAGAGAAATAAATGCAATATTCTGCCACGGGAAATTATAACCTATGACACCTCTATAATACAATGGAACTACCCAAGTCCATTCAGTTATGATTATTTCTACCCTTGTCACTACTTTCCTCCTCAGATGCATCTATCTGAGATTCTTAGACTCCATGTTCAGGTTCGAGCTGTGGCGTCGGGTTAGGACAACGTGGCAGACCGCAACAGAACTTGATAGACCTTGACAGACCTTGGCAGACCTTGTGTTGCCGTCTCGTAACAAGCCGTCCCGCTACGGACATACTCCAAGTTGTGTTAAGGTCTGTTACGTTCTGTCACGTTTTGTTGCATTCTCCCCGTTCTACTACGGCACATTAAAGTAGGTCAATCCCGCCGTGGTTGCCGTGGCAAATTTTTTGACTGTTTAAAAATCTGTCCCGGCGATCACGGCAACCACGGCGAGCTACGTTTGTCGACCCCGTTCCCCTACGTTGTGTTAAGGTCACCCCGTTTCGTCCACGGTGGCCGAAATCGTGACTGCCGTGGCCGCCGGGGACATAGTGTAAACGTAGCATTACGTGTATTTCTAGTCATAACTTTTGAACCTTATTGCACACCGGGTAGGCGGCACTCGAAAACGCCCTTTACAATCGATGAACGCGGATCAGAAATCGCAAGAAACAGTGTTTTCGATTGCCATTTGTCGCCAATCGGGCCAGTCGACCCAATTCGTAGATGACCTCATCGCCTTCCTTACGACATACATGCTGCAAGACAAACGGTGTTCAGATTAGATGCCTTGTGATATATCTGATCTGTGGTTGCATTTAAAATAGTTTAACTGGTCCATTTCATGCTTGGACAAGTACCACCAGGGTTTAATCCAGGATTTCTGGAAAGGGGGTTCACATGTAAAAAGGTGTGGGGGTTTGCTTTGCTGATTTATTCTCAATTTTTCTTAAAAATCCCATGAAAATGAAATAATTTGGTCTCACTGAGACCAAATTATTTCATTTTCATAGGATATTGAAAACGGGGGGCGGGGAGGGGGTTCTAGCGAACCCCCTGAACCCCTTCTGGATCCGCCACTGCCCACCTTATGAAACGTTTAAGTCTGTTTTAATCATATTTTCTCTTCCAACGAATCCAACCAAATAATGAAATTGTTGAAAATGGCTCACTCCAGAGCAGACTGAGATCAGGTACACGATCTGAAATCTAGTGCAGACTTGGTTTCGTGCAATCAATATTTATTCATGAGCATTCATTGAAAGTGTCTATAGCAGCGCTCGAAGGACCAGAATTTTAAACGAATGATCAACATTATATCAATGTATGGGGAGAAGTTAGATACTAACTCCCAGAAATTGTCACCTCTATTTCGTCTGAAAATAAAATCGTCTTAGTATGTTCAATGCACAATGAGTATCGGCAGCCTACGCATCGGGTTCTACGTACATGTACATGTATTTACGCAAGTTACATGTATACCACTTTAACCAACAGATTATCAGTCACGTAGTCTGACATTTGCAGGCACACAAAACTTTTTATATGCATTACTGTAAAGAGTACTATAAGTTGAGCAGACAGTCGAGGTATGCAGCATATTACAAGTTCAAAAGCTTTTCGCAGAAATACGTCTTATTGTTTCTCTATGACCCTCGTCGTGAAAAAATCGGATTGTGTTTCATTCGTACAACAGTTGTGCTGACTAGCCTGTGCATTCTAGCAGTCTGGCACGAACCTTTCTTTTTCACGCGCTTAAACGCATGCTACATGAATATTATATGATTCAAGCCATTAAGTTTGTAAGCAGCTTCACAGACCTGGCTGCAAACCCCCGAAGACAAGTATTTCTTGCGAGACTACTTATATGATAAAAATCTAAATTACTTGAACTCTTATAATTCAAAGAAACTAGTTAAAGGTGTACAACTGCATGATATGAACAAAATATGAAACCTATTCAATTCTACTACAAAGTAGAGTGTTCTTTTAGCCCATTTCAATGAGATGGTTCTTTTGAGTACCCATAACATATGTTTTGGATGAGAAATATTTTGGATTCTTAATTTTCAATTACATGTACACACTCTTACCTGGAAGCCTATTCTGATTGTTTTGTCATGCGCAACATGACTCATATACTACTTACAGAGCATAAAAGTCTCCAAGCAAAGCACATGATTCTGACATCAAATCATTTAGGTCTGACTCCTCCCCTTCCTTCAAAGTCTGACCAATCATAGCTGATCTCAATACCATATGACCTTCCAGTAGCAAGTGATGATAAGTATCTGCAGAATTAAATTGATGTCTTGTTCCAAATGAAATCTGAAAAGTAAAACTGACACTAGACTCCGACAAAGGGCTCCCGATAATGCCCTACGTTGAAAGGGGTCATAATTCCAGTTGAGTGTACTGATAGAGACATTGATAAATTTTTTCCTTATCATGCCAATATAGTGCCATCCCTTTAAAACACACCTCATTATAACATGGATATGGATCTATCATGGTCATGTGTGTGGCTACAATTTTTTTTAGGGTCCAAAAAGTTTTATGTAGGCGAAAAATTTATAATAATACTTGACAAATCCAATACCTTGAGTCTAAATACATAACAGGGTCTGGTATTTGCGTAAGCTGTTAAAAAATCAAAAGTTATAAAAAATGTGCATTCCCAGAAGACCCACAATGAACATGTAATCAAACTTCCGTCCTGATAATTGCATGCCAAACAATAACCCCGGACCCGAGAGCTGGTCTGGGCTTTAATTCTTTTCCAAAATAATCATTGGCCCCCACAAAAGAAAGCGGCCTGACACAACATTCCCAGCTAGTCCAACGAGGCAGGCCAGGGGTCAGGTAGCAACCACCACAATTAGGACTGCCATACTGACACCAAAGGACATCCACAAACTGCCTACAGTGTTCCACTGATGCACAAACAAAACAATAGGCAAAGTCAAAAGACAACATCAATGCACCTGCAAAGCTCATACGGAGTCAGATGCACAGACCCATGGCGTCCGACGTGCACCCAATTTTTTTAACCATAGAATTTTACAAAGAAATGATAAGAAAATGATATAGTATGGTCATTTTTCTTATAATTTCTTTGTCAAATTGCCCCTTTATAACATACAATGTAATTCACTTACTAGAACACATTCGATGGCGCGCCTTCGCAAATCCCCACACATTCAAAGATATTTAATGGTATTCGATCCTTTGACCCCATCCCAAGGTCACCAGTTTGATCCTAGGGTTAGAATTTTCAGTGTATCTTGGTCTGCTGCTCATCCCCTTTAATTTGATATGCCACATGACCATGTTCATAAAATTAAATTTTTGACCCCCAAGCACCCCCAAGTCCCAAACCCTGGATCATGCATGACCCAGGGGAAAGAATAAAAATCCCGTCTAATATGTTTTATATCTTTCATTTGTGAGAAGACACACAAAGTTTAGATTAAAAATCTTTGAAAATGACTTTGTAATTGAGATTTAATGATATTTGACCTTTTGGCCCCTCCCCAAGGCCCCAGGAGGCGGAGACCCAAAACATTGTGCCGTTGCATGTGCCATTCATGTAAGTAACTCACACACCAAATCTGGTTGAATTTGGGAAAAAAAGTTTTTGGACCCCCCAACCCCCCATGGTACCCCCAAGTCCCACCCCTGGGGCATGACCCAGGCGACGGAATGAAAATCCCGTCTGATATGTTTCATATCTTTCAATTGTGAGAAGACACACAAAGTTTTGTTAAAAAATCTTTGAAATAGACTTTGTGATTGAGATTTAATGATATTTGACCTTTTGGCCCCTCCCCAGGGCCCCAGGGGGTGGGGACAAAAAAAAATGTGCTGTTGCATGTGCCATTGATGTAAGTTACTCACACACCAAATCTGGTTGAATTTCAGGAAAAAAAGTTTTTGGACCCCCCAACCCCCCCACAGTACCCCCAAGTCCCACCCCTGGGGCATGACCCAGGGGACGGAATGAAAATCCCTTCTGATATGTTTCGTATCTTTCAATTGTGAGAAGACACAAAAAGTTTGGTTTAAAAATCTTTGCAATTGACTTTGTAATCGAAATTTAATGATATTTAATAATATTTGACCTTTTGACCCCTCCCCAGGGCCCCAGGGGGCGGGGCCAAAAAAATGTGCCGTTGCACACCCTTACCATGTGAGCAACTCACACACCAAATTTGGTTGAATTTCGTCCAACAGTTTAGGAGGAGATAGCGTGACGGACAGACGGACGGACAGACAGACGGACGGACAGACGGACGGAGGCGATTGCAATATCCCCGACGCTTTTTTAAAAAAGTGTTGGGATAATAAAACAGTCCATTCCTATTAACCCAAAACGTTGCATTAAAGGGGACTGCACTGTATATTTTGGTCTTGAAAATGTACTCATTACTGTAAAACCTGTCTTAAAAGCCCACTCAAAAAAATAGACAAAACACAGATCTTAATGACAAATGGTAGCTAAATGAAGGTTGAAAGTATTGCAGAAATGCTGGAGCATTCTGCAATACTTTTAACCTGCATATAGCGATAATCGGTCTTGAAAACCAATTTTGGTGAACTTTTTGAGTGGCCGCTTAAGACAGGTTTTACTGTATGTTTGCTGTATATTATACAGTTATTTCATGCCTGTTTGTAGTATAGTCAAAACTAATATCCCGAGGTGCCGTGGACTACCTGATGCACTATTGCACGAGGCCGAAGGCCGAGTGCAATACTGCATCAGGTCATCCACAGTACCCACACTGGTCAATGTAAACCCACCGTTGGTTGCTACAACGAGCTGGTGGTTGCATTTTTCAGCACCGGTGGTGGCGTAAAAGGTAAAAAAATCTATACCTGTTGACTTTATTATTTATTTATAAACTTGCATTTATTTTATTTGTGATGACACCTGGTGCACAGACCACCAGTAACATTGCAGTTTATGGCTCTGCCAAGCAATTGGTGATATAATTCATGGTTTGGACGGCAAATCCAACAAAGTTCTGGAGTTTTGCCGTGACAGGTGCATTTTTCTAGTGTAACTGCCTAAATTGAGTGAAATCTGCACGTCTAAGCGCAGCTGTTGTCATATTCTCATGAAATAACATCCAAAAAACGATTACTACTTTGTTGTTTTTTTCTTGGTAAACTAGCAAATGTTTTATTGAGGAATTTTTATTACAACGCACTGGGAGCATTTTTTGACACATTGATACAACGCACTGATGGTTGCACAGAATTCCTGTGGTTGCTGGTGCAGACTCACCACATCATTTGCTGTTCACATAAACGTTGCAAAAATCACCATTTCAACCAGCACATGTTATTTCGATACTGTATAGAAGGCTAAGGCGAGCCTGTGCAAACGTGCATACTCCCAAGAGCCATTGCTGCCAGCACAAGAGATCTTGATATTTATTACATTGTCCAGTGACTGCCTGCGCAAATGTGCAGACTCACCAGAGTATTCGCTGCTGGCGTGAATAGCACACAAATCGCCATTTAAGGCAGCACAAGAGATTTTGTACAGTGACGAAGGCTAAGGTAAGCCTGTGCAAATGTGCAGACTCGCCATATCCTTCGCTGCTCACACAAAATGGCATTCAATCGCCATTTGAGTCACCACATGAGAATTTAAACTGTGACGAAGGCTCAGACTAGACCAAGCAAATGTGGCCAAAGCCATCGCTGTTCGCATGAATGACACCTAAAAAAAAGTGAGTATCACAATCACAAACTGCAGACAAACCCATGGCACTGAGAGGAATAGCCACACAACAATCATGAGACACCAGGAAGACAAACTAAGCAAAGCAGCCAGCTCTCTCTCTTCCCCATCAAGATGATTGTAAAACAAGAATGGACATAAAGTAACAAAATATAGAACAATTACAGAATCCTGTAATGGGAGTAACAATCAACAACGAATCAACAACAACAGAATCACCGCCTTAGAATAGACAGCAGCCTATACCTCTGGGGTGCTAAAATTGCATTTTACTGGTACCAAATCTTCGCCCTAGAATCTGCTGTTGTTGAAGCACAAAAATTTTAAGCTCGCATGGAGGCTTATTAACTATTGTAATGTATCATAACGGACAAACAATCTCATTAAATTAAAAGTTTTGGGGCCAATCTGAAAAATACGCGGAAAAACTCTCAAAGTGCGAACAGGGCTAGCTCTGGAGCATCTCTGGTGAGGCTACACATTTGCAGAGTCACGCTTGAGCCTTCATCAGTGTACAAAAACCACAAAATCTATGCCTATTGACTGTATGATTTCTTGATAAGCTTGCTTTTATTTTACTTTTGATGACCCAAATGCGCACAAACCGTCAGAAACATTGCAGTTTATGGCTCTGCCATGCAATTGGCGTTTTAATTCATGGTTTGACCGATAAATCCGACACAGTTGTGGAGTTTGACAGTGACAAGTGCTTTTTCTATTGTGACTTCCTAACTTCAGGAAATTCTGCATGTCTAAGCACAGCTGCAGCTATGTTATCATAGTCCCATGAATAACATCCAAAAACGATTACTACTCTCTATTTTTTCTATGCAGATAAGGCTCTGGCGAGTCTGTACATTTGCATAGGCTCGCCTGAGCCTTCGTCCTGGTACTGAAATATCATGTGCTGGCTCAAATAACGATTTATGTACCGTTTATAAGAACAGTGAATGCTGTGGTGAGGCTGCACCAGCAACCACAGGAATTCTGTGCAACCATCAGTGCGTTGTATTAATGCGTCAAAAAATGCTCCCAGTGCGTTGTAATAAAAATTCCTCAATAAAACATTTGCTAGTTTACCAAGAAAAAAACAACAAAGTAGTAATCGTTTTTTGGATGTTATTTCATGGGAATATGACAACAGCTGCGCTTAGACGTGCAGATTTCACTTAATTTAGGCAGTTACACTAGAAAAAAGCACCTGACACGGCAAAACTCCAGAACTTTGTTGGATTTGCCATCCAAACCATGAATTAAATCACCAATTGCTTGGCAGAGTCATAAACTGCAATGTTACCGGTGGTCTGTGCGCCAGGTGTCATCACAAATAAAATAAATGCAAGTTTATAAATAAATAATAAAGTCAACAGGTATAGATTTTTTTACCTTTTACGCCACCACCGGTGCTGAAAAATGCAACCACCAGCTCGTTGTAGCAACCACCAGTGCGTTTACATTGACCAGTGTGGTACCGAGGGGTAATAGTTTGACAATACTACAAACAGGCATGAAATAACTGTTTTATTACTCAACCCATTTGATGAAATACTTAGCAGTGTTTCTTGCATGGAGTTGCTGTGGACAATGTTGTTTTGATACAAAACAGAAAATTTCACCAAATCTGCTCAATTTCGGTCTCAAAATGTTCCGCTCGTTCTAACTAAGAAAAACGAGTACCCACACTTTACGTTTCTGACCACAAACAATGGAGTTATTGGAGTTTAAAGTTGTCAAACCATGCCTTATTTTCACCATTGTTGCATAACGTCTCCTTTCATAAACGAACCGTATGCGCATCGTTGTAGTTCATGTCGATGAGCCCCTGTGTGTTTTTAACAGGGAAGCTGGTAACCAGGCCATGGTATAGTGCCAGTCAATAGTCAAATTTATTGACTGGTGAAATAGTTCAGTGACTCATGGCATAGCAAAAAGTAGACAATTACTTCGTATATAGACGGTTAGGTAATAAATTCAAATGTACTTTAGAATGATTACCATAGAAGAAAGAACTATAAATCCTGATCAGACTGTTCCTAAGGGAGCAGTCTGATCTGGGTCCATATTGTTTGCAATATTGGCTACCAAAGTACACAAGCAAATAAGAGAGCTGAAAACAATTGTCATGAATGGTGGGAAAAGGTTTAAATCATGATTAAAACAGGCAAATATCTTTTCATAAAATAAGTAAATGCCCATACAAGAAAAAAATGGGTCATTGACCTTTGAGGTGACCAGCTTAGAAAATATTTCATTTTAATTGCCATTTTTTGCTGGTCATTGCAAATAATTGCTGATATTTGAACCGCTGATAAAACTAACTTTCTATAAATTCAGAAATTTTTGTTAGTTTTTTTGTGTGCAAAGCTTCACTGCAAAGGCGAAATTTAGCAAAAATAAACCCCTCGCATAATTACTAGACCACTCTGCCTTTTACTGATGTAGATAAATCATGTTTCAATCACAAATTTCTAATGTTGTAAATATGTCTTTTGACACTTATAATGTGACTATTCACAAAATTTAAGTTCTCGCAAAAAATTCTGAATTTTACAGTAAGTTTATACCACTTACCATGTCTCTGTAGAGATCTGCTGAACTAGACTCCTCAATAGCATACACATTCCACACTGGACTGCTGGAAAAGATAAATACCTTTATTTTATCACAAG